>JAFMOC010000001.1:5950000-5952500 GCA_019802505.1 Corydoras sp. C115
ACTCCACCCAGATGGGGATTCGAACCGGGAATCCCTAGCGCTGAGAGGCGAACGAGCTAACCACTAAACCACCGTGCCGCCACCCAAATTAACAATTACAATTAAATTATAAATCTTGTATCTTAAAAGTCATTTTACATGCAGCTTACATGAGTTTGGATTATTATGTAGTGTTTCATTGATTTAATACGAGAGGGGATAAATAAAGCGATGACTTCGTAAGTGTTGACACGCTATACTGGAAGTTCTGTGAGGAAGAAAATGTTGCTAAAAATAGAATAAGTGCATAATTCATGTGTGCAGTAATATTTGCAAGATTTCCCAGATATCAGTAATTCAATCACGTTAGTGTCTGTGGGTTTCTGTTAGCTCTGATTCTTATCATGTGCCAAAAAGGTGATTTATTTTATTGTATAAATTAAACGACATTTAAAAGGATTGGGTTAGTATTTGTAATAGTGCTAAAAGAAATTCTAGGGCTTTGACTGTATGAACCATGTGATTGTGACTTCATATGAAACTGGAAGTATATTTTCCCCTGATTGTCTATGAAAGTTTTTGAACACTATAACCACTATTAGACCCACCTACCATTTTGTAGACGAAAAGTAACTTCACATTATTTATATCTCAGCGTTATTATTTCTTTTCACAGGAACCTACCCACAGAATGCAGTTGGCTGGATAGTTATAGTGGGTGGATTTTTGAGAGTGACAGTGTGATATTTAAAAACTTCATTTGCTCTGCTGCTGTAGAGCTCAATATATGCCCTGTCCTGGGTACATCTGCCCAGCACCCGAGGCGTCTTCCCCTGGATGGGCATGGGGACCTCCCTCATAACCCTAGTGGAGGATCAAACAAAAGATGATGAGATGAGAACTCAAAGTAAGACTAGAGTATTTATGTTTAATGGTTGGTTTAGTTTTAGGGGAAAAAATGACATCACATTTATTGAATATCTTAACTCTTAACAAAGGTGAAAATGTTTAGTAACTGAATGCAGGGCATTACCACAACCTGAACATAATCATTTGTTTCCCGCTTAATTTTGTGTGTAATTCCAATGGTTTCTAGATCAACCAGGTGTTTCTGTTCTTGAAATACAGCCATGACATACCATGTTTACACTGTGAAAAAAAAAACAGTTTGGCATTTTTAAAATTGGATAATACAGATTATGCAACTGTGATTTCCTAAAGGTAAGCACTCAAAGACTGATTGGGAAACAAGAAAAATTCCAAACTAATGTATGGGACCCTAAAACCCTGTAGCTGAGGGCTCCCTCTGCTGTTACCTATAAAATACATTTAGAACATTTACATCAGAGCAAATTTCAAATATTTTTGCATCTATATAAATAAATGCAAAATGCTGATTGTATGTAATACTACTAATTTGCAATTAAAACAACTGACCTGACATGTTTTTAAACATATTAATAGTTTTGCAATCGGATCTCAGATCAAATCTTCAGAGATGCAAAACTAAGAAAATTTGCTATGAAGGTTACTTTGCTTCTGAAATGTATATTACAAACTATTTTAACTGTGTGCCTTAAACCAGGGGAGAGCAGAGATCGCGATTCAGAACGACTCAGTGTGTGTGTGTGTGTTTGCTTCTGATACTGTGCATTGGTCTGTGCGTTCGACCTATTGGGCACGTCTGCATTACCATAACCATAAAAATGTGTCACAGAAAGGTAGGGACATAAGTACTCTAATTTGGAAACGAAAGAATTTCCAAGCCAGTGTGAGGAACCTTAAAGAACTGAAGGTTCTCACCGCCTACAGAAAATAAGCATCAAGTTAAAAAAGGGAACTGCTTCCAGCATTCTCCTCCCCTTCATCCTATGTGCATATATGCAGGCTTGTCTTGCCCTCAACTCATTCTCCACATACTCCATCATCTGGCTTTTTGTTCTTCACACTTTTGGAACAATGATCTTCATTGGGCAGGTAAGGCAACTGAGCTTGTAGAATATAATGTCTTTTATGGATTGATAAGCTTAAGTAAAACTATATTGTGTCTTTACATGGAGTAGTTTATTTGTGTGTTACTTGATGCCATGTTTATTGTATTTCTGATTGTGTTTCTGACTTAGCGTATAGTGGGTATTGAAGTGTGGATTGCCTTGTCCTTTAGTTTTGTCCTGACCAACACAGCTACAATTAAGGGTAATTATGAATAAATTATCAATATATGGCATGTTTAGAAGTTATTATTCAAAAAAATTATTTATTATAAATAATATTAATAATAAATACAAAATGTATTATTATTTATTCACATACCATGTAGGTGTGTGTGCAGTATGTAAAGCTTTATTTATATATATTTTGAGCAATTAATTATATATATTTTTTAAATATCTTTTTTTTTTACTTACTATATATTGCATAATCAACTAAATCTCTGTGTTCAGTGTTGATTTTACAAAACTGTTTGCAATAAGATTAAATAACATGTATGCTCTTTATATGCCTTAATGACATTTTTTTT